>CM046457.1:2045000-2060000 GCA_025506515.1 Flaveria trinervia | reverse complement strand
AATATATATATATATATATTATATGTATATATATACATATATATTATATATATGATATATTATATACATATATTATATATGTATATATGTATATATACATTATATATGATATATGATATATTATATACATATAAATTCAAACTATGTTTTTTAAAATAAATTTTATTTAGAAAATTAAAAATTCATATCTATATTATATATAAAACTATGGAAGGGGTATTTTAAGATACTATAAAATTAAGAACAAGTACTTAATTCAATGCATAAGATAAAATCAATTTTGATGGTAAAATAGTATTTATAACATTATTTACATATTACCCCTTACAATTAGTTATATAATAATCATATACTTACTAACATTTACAAAAAGATTTTCATTATCTGCCCATAATAAATAAAAATCTTAATTTGTTTAAGATATCAACTATATCTTTTAATTTATCACATTTTAAAACTTTTTGAGACTATAGTTGTAACTTGTGTTTTTTTAAACGTTTTGATGTATACTTTTTTTCTGAACCGATCTGTATTTTATGAGGTAGAATAAGTTAATTCGTGAATGTACAAGTAGTCATACATAACTCATTTATTTGGTATTTAAAATTTTAGCTTAGAAAAAACATAATAGACTTTTATAAAAATACTATAACAATAATAAAATATTAAAAACACGTGCGGATATAAAATGTCACCCGTCGCATTGCGCGGACACCCTTCTAGTATTTTATAAAACATTAAACCTTTTGAAACAAAATATTTTAAATCCTTCCTTTTTTAAAATAATTATAAAAATATGGAATTTTCTAAAAGTAGTTTTTATTAAAACAACTAGAATAATTAGAAACTTGAGTTTTTAATAAACAAGATTTTTATAAACAATAATTTTTTATAATAAAATTTTAAAACAAATATTTAAAAATAAGGCTATTTAAATAAGAGATTTAAAAATAGTATAATTATTTTATCTCTAAACAAGTACGTATATATAATTTTATACATATCTTATATTAAAATATCGTACTGTAACTTTTCGTGTATATTATAACTATAATCTGTTTAACTAGACTATCTATTTCTTTATATATCTATCTGTTTATAACATATCTATTGTTTATATATTTGAAATAGTTATTCATATGCAATTATAATCATATTAATTTATCTTCAAACATAATTTTATAATTCAAAAATTTTTATTATTAATTATTTATTATTTTAATTATTAAACCCGTGTAATTATAGGATACTACCCAGTAAAACAACATAGACAATTAAAATTAAAATTATTGAAATAAAAGAACTTTAAACATTAGCGAAAACAATAAAGAGATATACTATACATAACTTCTTTTACTATACATTTCTTCCTTTAAAAGTATCACTTTAAAATTTATATAATATTAAAAAGGTAATTTGGAGGGACATTTGTCACATATTTGAGCCTCCTAAGTTTGTTTTTCTCGTATCTATCTCCTCTTAATAGTTACCTAAATTAATATTAAATAATTTTAATTTTTTTAAGATTAAAAAATATTTCTTAATTAATTAAGAAAAGATGTATTTTTATAAGTGTTATTTCTAGAAAACAATTAAAAAAAGAGTTTTCCAAGACATCAAACAGTTTTAAAAATATAAAATATCTTAAAATGATGTTTTTAAAAAGTAAACTTCTTTATGAACTAAAAATAATTAAAATTAGGAGTTAATAAGAAACTTTTAGAAATGATATTTATAATACAATTTGTTTTGAAAAAATGGTTAATTTTTTTTATATTTTTTTTAAAACTATAAGTTTAAAATTAGTAATATTATTTTATTACTTGTTATCACTTATAATTATTACTCATATGTAATTTTAAGCGTATCTTATTTTAAAATATCATTTTATACTTCATAAACTTTAATATAAATAATATTTTATTTTTTGACTCGTGTAATATACGAGTTTACTAAAATTAGTATTATATAAATAACAATCCACAACTAATCACTTTTATTTTTTAACCCGTGCAATACATTTAGTTTTATTTATATTTTTTATTATTTACATAATTAACTCTCTACCTCACGTGTAATACGCGAGTAACTAAAGCTAGTTTATCATATTCTCCTCTTAAGAATTTAAAAATATTCTCACATTCCCTCTTACTTGTCATGCCCTCTCTTAATTGTTATATTCTTATAGAAAAATAAAATTGTTTATTTAAATAGAAAACATGTTTTTCAAAAAAATAAGGATCTTTAAGAAAATCATTTCCTCAAAACCTAAAAGAAGTTATAATCATGTTACAAAACCCTGCCATCCACAAAGTCAAAAAATAAGTTAGAATTTATTGAACTTAACAATAAACCGATGTTAATCAATATGGGAAATGTTCAAATAAAAATAACTCTAAAACTAAAAAGGATAAAAAATAATCTTAACTATTTATTTTCTTAATCAATGGTTGTGACTAATATGTAGTAAATAGTTTATTATAGGGGTTTTATAGAAATATCAGCTTTTGTTGACTTTTGAAGGTTTCCTCGTTTTTTAAACGTTCATAACTTTTTTGTATGATATTATTTTTTATAAAATTTACACCATAAAAACGAACGTTTTCTTATATTCAAAATGAGTATAGTATTGTTATATAAGAAGATAATAAATTGTGTACATTATAAGCTAATATCTCGTCATTTTTTCTTTTATTGTAGTTAATTGTGTCTTTTTATTAGTTATTGTGTTTTTTAAAATACTATTGTGTTTTTGTATATTGATAAATTTTAAAAAAATATAATAATAGAATAATATTATTGTGTATTCTAATATCTAAAACACCATAATAAATAACAACTAATTAATCTAATATATTAAAAACATTGACAAAATAACATAATGTTTTGTTGTGTTTTTGTAATTGTTATTATGTTATCTTGAACATTATAAGTTTTAAAAAAATATATTGTTGTAAAACTTAACATAATGATATATAACAACAAGTTTATATAATGTATAGAAAATAAACCGTGTTTTATTTTCAACGTAATGAGTTTACATATTATTGTCTTATTCTAGATATAATGAGTTTTGACAAAGATAATGCTGAAGAGTGAACTAACATCATGTATCTTTAGTTGTAATATGCAATATTAAGATAACAATAAATTATATAATAATAATAGGGAGAATTATATATTTCACCCCTATAAACCTATTAAATTACATATACCAACTTAAATTTTTAGTACATATACCCCCTTACAAAACTTAATCATAACTTACATATATCCCCTTCATTAAATATAAATATTATATATATACCCATTTGATTATATTTTATTGAAAAAATAACATATATACATACTATTTGGCTCTTGTTTTTACTAAAACTATAAAATTACTTATTTGCTCATGTCTTACTAGTTTTTACATTTTTACTACAATTCAATATTTAATTATTTGTTTACAATTTGATATTAACGTTTCTTACTTTCTTTATATTATGATTAACTTTTGATAACATTTATCGATTCTCGCACGAGACACTTTCAATAGCATCATGCAACACGATTGAAACACCTATTTTTTTTCTCCTGTTTATGTGTTACGAATAATTCTTTGATCTTAGATCCTACTTTTACATATTTTTAATTCAAAAACCGACACCCGAACCTTCTCGTGAATCTATTCAAGTAGTTTGAAACTACTCGAAACAAACACAAACCAACTATGTAGGAATTGTTTCATTACCATCCACTATCCTTGTCGCATGTACTGTACATAAGTGGCCAAAAAAGGTCAAACAAATGTGTGTTTTTTTGCAAATTTTAACATGTAACTTTAGAAATTATATTTAAAATCAGATGAATGTTAGAAATGATTTTCGATATTGAAGACTGAAAATCGAATTAGGCTTTACAACCAATTATGTTTTTCCTAGCTCCCTCCGGCAACAATTACTCGAAGTCAATTTTTGGATGAAAGTGAAATTTTTGACAGAAAAAAAAATGAATTAATGAAATTAAAGTTCTTTTTTTGGCCTAATTATCGATTAGAGGATTTAGCTTGTATGAATCGCTATTGGTTTGACACCAATAATGGGAGCCGCTTTAGTATGTTAAGGATATATATGTATCCCTAATTTAAAATTTTGAGTTTCCTATATATTCTGTTGTTCTATCAATCATATTTTTGATTTTTTCTGCTGTCCGTGATATATAAATATCCATGTTATATGCAAGTTACCCGATGCACACATGTACTGTCTTACATCCCAGTTTAGGATAAAAAATAAGGAAATGACGTATCAATGGTAGCACCCGGTTATTTTTAAAAGACAAGATATGAGGAATAAAAAAAAGAAAGGCAATTAAGTCCAAGTGGAGGGACTAAAAGTGTCCAAAAGGACAAAACTTTAAAAAGTTAGAGTAAAGGTGGGCATGACCGCCCACCCTCACTTCACATCAACATTTCTTTGGTTTTAGAGAGAGAGAGCTGGGGAAAACTCTCGGCTTGTAGAAGAAGAAGAAGAAGTGAACAATTTCAAGGTAAGAATTCGTGGTTTTTATGTGTTTATGACGGGTTTTATCCCGGTTATGTGTTTATGTGCTTATGTGTTTGTGTATGTGCTCGGGTGTGTGTGTTTGGTGTTGTTTTTTAGGTGTTTGAACTCGTTGCAAGCGGGTTAGAAAGGAAGAAATACCCAAGTTGCACCAGGTGAGTTCTAGACCCCGGTTTTTACTTGTTTGAAACTATCTTTGGGGCTGAAAATGTATTAAAATGATTTTCAAAGCTTATGTATGTTTACCCGTGTGCATTATGCATGTTGTATGTTGATTCTTGAATGCTTATAGGTTGTTCATGTTTAGAATAACCACATTAAGCTTAGAACAGAAGGGTTCGATGATTGGGTTGAAAACATACCGGAAACATGTTACACAGAAGGTCCATGCGCCTAGATAAGGCTCATGCGCCTGAAAATGCCTTAGAAAGATTTAAGTGTAATCCATGCGCCTAAATAGTAGCCCATGCGCCTAAACAGTAGCCCATGTGCCTAATATTACCTTAGAAATGTTTAAGTACAACCCATGCGCTTGAACAGTGGTCCATGCGCCTAGAAATGTTAGCTGGACGACTAAGTGTAGGGCCATGCGCCCCAATAGTGCCCATGCGCCCAAGTGGCTCATGCGCCTAAGTGTTCATGCGTCCGAATAACCCATGCGCCTAAGTGTTCATACGCACCAATAGTGCCCATGCGCCTGAATAGTTCATGCGCCTAAAGTGATAAATGATTAAGTGTTGGCTGATGCGCCTACATAGTGATGAAACGCCCGAATAGGGCTCATACCCCCAAATAGTTCCCATGCGCCTAAGCACTTAGAAAATTTTTACAGAATTTTCTAGGAGTCTGTGCTTTAGGGTTTTGACCAAGGTTGACTAGGCTTGTTAATGATGATGTTTCATACATGATATGATTACTTATGATTGTTCCTATTATTGTATTGCTATTATTATTATACTTATAGTATGTGACTTTACGTGGTATGTTATTATTGTAACGTAAAATATATCGTAATAATAAAGTGAAAGAGCAATAAAGAAAAGAAGAGGAACATTAATGAAAATGTTAACAAGTCTTGCAAGCTTACAGGAGGTGCACGACCATGTTGTCGTTAGCTCAACTGTGTTGCGGGTTAGCTACCCTATTATGCACACATGGCCGATCAATTTAGATTGGCAGGATCATTGTAGCGTGCCCTAGGTGATTGGGTTGGCCTTGTACATAGTACACAGAACCCTTTCGAGGGATATAGTTGACCCTTTCGAGGGATACAGTTGACCCTTTCGGGGGATATAGTTAACCATTTCGAGGGATATAGATGGCCCATCACCCGTTTTCCATCGCGCATATAGTTGGGGTATTACTCATTGGTCCATACAGAAAGTGAAACATAAAGATAAAAGTTTACAGAACAGACAAGGCATATAGTAAAGAGAATGAACAATATTTGTTCGTATAATTAATGCGTGCTCGCATATACAGTACAAAGTTGTATCTTACAGAAAAGAGTATTTTCTTATACAACATATAGAAAGTATTTTATTACTTTTAGAACTAGAACTCACTCAGCAACGCTGACGTTTATACATTTTCAGTTGGCAGGTAATATTGCTGAGGATGACACGAGGGTGAAGCTACTCGGCAGGGAAAAACTGACATCCATTCGTATACTATGTTACTGTTGTTTTGTAATGCGTTAAAACAATTCTTTTGTAAACAGATAATGATGATGTATTGCTTAACAACAATGTTTTAAATGAAATGAATGATTTTTGATAAATCATTTCCACTGCTTAAAGTTTATATAATTATAATGTGTAGTGTTTAACTTTTGTGATTGACCAACTATGAGGTGCCTGGGAACGGGGCCTTACAAGTTGGTATCAGAGCCAAAGTTTAAGAGAATTAGGTTAAATAAACTTTTAAACCCTAAACTTAAACTGAAAATGGGACAAATGGAGGGATGTCAGCCCGAGTAGCTACGTTCCATCAGGTATGTCTTTTCCTAATGTTAACCGGTATTATGTGCGCATGCTATTTGATTATGTGCTCTTAGTAGATTTAGACACTGATTTAGTCAGGATATGAGATGCTTGGGGTATGAAAAGTAAAGTAAGTGGCTAATCACAATTGGCTACTGTAATTAGAGACTTACTATACTTGACATAAACTGAGTGTTACCTTGAATGACCGCGTTAGTGTTTGAATCTTATAGTGTGCTTTTAGAGGATGGCTGGCGGTAGATTTTCAAAAGCCTCTCATGGTGGAGGTCACGGTGTTGCTCCACGACCTAAGAGAGGGAGACCCAGAGTCGAGAAAGTGGTTCATGAAGAACTAGAGACCCCTCATCCAGAGGGTGGCGGCGAGAGCGCCAATCTGAGAGCCTCAGTAAAGGAGGCTATGGTGGAAGAGGTTCACCAGGTCAGGCATACGATTCTACCGTCTGTGGTGACCGAAGTGATCAAGGCAGTTAGGGAAGGGGAAAGAAAGGAAAGAAACAGGTCCCCGGGAGGACGGGAACAACCAGAGCCGGAAACGGTTCTCTTTGATGATGAGGACGAGGAAGAAGAAGAGCCTACGCCGGAGGCGACCCGAGGCTGTAACTATGGGGCGTTTATGAGATGCAAGCCCCCTACTTTCGACGGAAATGGCACAGCTGCAGCTGCTCACCGGTGGGTGAGGGAAATGGAAGCTGTCCTTGACATCAGTGAATGCCGTGAAGATCAGAAGGTGAAATTCGCTACCCACTCTTTTGTGGACTCGGCTTTGTGCTGGTGGGACAACATTGTCCAAGCCGAGGGTAGCAGGGCCATTGGGAGAATGAGATGGCCTGAGCTGAAGAAGTTAGTGATTGAGGAATTCTGTCCTCATAGAGAAATGGACAAGGTAGAAAGAGACTTCCTGCAGCTGGAGGAGGGAACGATGACACACCAGCAGTACACCACAAAATTCAATGAAATGGCGCGGCTGGTGCCCGATCAAGTGACACCACTATCACGAAAGATTAAGAGATACATCCAGGGGCTGCCGGCGGATATCCGTGGGCATATGATCGCCGCCCGGCTAATCACTTTTAGGTTGGCGGTTGACTTAGCAGGCAGATTATATGATGAGCGCGAGGTGGTGGTGGCTGAGGTGAATAAGAAGGATGGTGGTAGCCGGAACTGGAATGGGAAATGGTTGGGACGTGGTATAACCGCTCGAAACAATAAGGTGGCAAAGGTGGGTGATCGACGTGTGGTCATATCTGGATCAGGGCTGAGGAGGTGTGACAAATGTGGAAGGGAGCATACTGGTGAGTGCAGGATGGGGATGAACGTATGCTTCAGGTGTGGCCAACCTGGCCACATCGCTAGAGACTGTAAGAAGCCGAGGGCGGAGAGCTCTGGAGCAGAGAAGAAGAAGCCGGAGGAAGGAGGGCAGAGGGCAAGAGCTAGAGTTTACACTATGACCCGGGAGGAAGCCAGAGCTGATCCCGATGTTGTGTTAGGTATGTTTCTAGTAAACCAAACTTGTGCCTCTGTATTATTTGATTCTGGTGCTAGTAGGAGTTTTATTTCCACTACTTTCTGTGCTAAGTTGCCTGTTAGTAATAGAAAGGTCAGTGCACCATTCGATGTAGAAACTACTATAGGTAAGTCCACTAGAATTACTGATGTGATAGAGGACTGTGCCATAGAACTAGAAGGCCATAGGTTTGTTGCTATGTTACACGTGATACCCCTAGGTGGATTTGATGTAATACTAGGGATGGACTGGTTAGCAACCTATGAAGCAAACATCGTGTGTCGCAAGAAGATGATCCGATTGACAACACCTGACAGGAATAAAGTGACGGTTTATGGTGATCGCGTCATGACAATCTCGAAGGTGATTTCGATGGCGGTGGGCGGAAGGTGCATGAGGCGTGGATGTAATGCCTACTTGGCCTACGTAAAGGATGTGGACGCGCCAACACCACAACTATCTGATGTACCGGTTGTGTGTGACTTTCCGGATGTGTTTCCAGAAGATTTACCCGGCGTGCCACCGGATCGCGAGATTGAGTTCCAAATTGTTTTAATACCCGGTGCTCAACCCGTTGCCAAAGCACCGTATCGGTTAGCTCCCACGAAAATGAAAGAACTAATGGAGCAGTTGCAAGAGCTGCTCGATAAGGGGTTCATTAGACCGAGTATCTCTCCCTGGGGTGCTCCGGTCCTATTTGTGAAGAAGAAAGACGGTAGTATGAGGATGTGCATTGACTACCAAGAGCTGAACAAGTTAACGGTGAAGAACCGATACCCCCTACCAAGAATAGATGATTTTTTTGATCAGCTCCAAGGTGCCACTTGGTTTTTGAGGATAGATCTTCAATCTGGTCACCATCAGCTGAAGGTGAAGGAGCAGGATATCCCTAAAACAGTTTTTTGCACGCACTACGGTCACTATGAATTCCTTGTTATGTCATTTGGTCTAACCAATGCGCCAACTGCTTTTGTGGACTTGATGAATCGAGTGTGTCGGCCAATGTTAGATAAATCAGTGATTGTGTTTATTGATGATATCCTGATTTATTCGAAGAGCGAGGAGGAGCATGCCGATCACATTCAGGAGGTGTTAGAGACCTTAAGAAGGGAGAAGTTGTATGCCAAATTCTCCAAGTGACGTTTTGGTTACGCGAAGTTCAATTCTTAGGTCACGAGATAAATCCCGAGGGGATTATGGTAGACCCTGCTAAGGTGGAGGCTGTGATGCAATGGAAGTCTCCAAAGACGCTATCCGAGATTCGTAGTTTCTTGGGGTTGGCGGGGTCTTATCGAAGGTTCATTCAGGACTTTTCCAAGATCGCTTCTCCACTGACCAAGTTGACTCGAAAGGATGTAAAGTTTATATGGGGTCAAGCCCAAGAACAGGCGTTCGAGGAGTTAAAGGTGAGGTTGACTCAAGCTCCTATCTTGTCATTACCCATATGAAGCGAGGATTTGGTGGTATATTCAGATCTTCTTACTCGGGGTTGGGGTGTGTATTAATGCAAAGAGGGAAGGTTATAGCCTATGCATCCCGACAGTTGAAAGTTCATGAGGTCAACTACCCTACTCACGACTTGGAGCTAGCAGCCGTGATCTTTGCACTAAAGATTTGGAGGCACTATCTGTACGGGATGAAGTGCACCATTTCCACTGACCATAAGAGGTGAAGTACTTCTTCAAGCAGAAAGATCTGAACATAAGGTAGAGAAGATGGTTGGAGCTCATAAAGGATTATGATTGTGAGATCCATTACCATCCGGGCAAGGCCAACGTGGTGGCTGATGCTCTTAGCCGAAAGGAGAGGCCCGAGCCGATTCGGGTGAAAGTGTATCAACTGATCATGACCTCTGATGTAATGAAGCAAGTCAAGGAGTTTCAGGATGAGGCACTGAAAGAAGATCATCTAAACTCTAAAAGAATGAGAGGTCTGGTTGGGGAATTGGGTGAGAACATATTTGGTGTTAAAACTCGATATGGATGAGTGTGGATTCCTCGTTTCGGAGATCTATGTGTGAGGATTTTGGAGGAAGCTCACAAGATTCGATACTCCATTCATCCTGGTGCCACAAAGATGTATCAAGATATGAAGAAAGATTATTGGTGGCCGGGTATGAAGCGTGACGTGGTGGAGTATGTGAGTACGTGCCTTACTTGTTTGCAAGTGAAGACGGAACATCAAAAGCCGTATGGGAAGATCCAACCTTTGGATATACCGGAATGGAAGTGGGAGCACATCACCATAGATTTCATTACGAAGCTGGCACGTACCCCGAAAGGGTACGATGTGTAACACTCGGCTTTTTTTAGACAAGATATGAGGAATAAAAAGAAAGAAAAGCTATAAGGTCCAAGTGGAGGGACCAAAAGTGTCCAAAAGGACAAAACTTTGGAAAAGTTGGTGTAAAGGTGGGCATGGCCGCCCACCTCACTTCACATCACCACTACTTTCGGTTTTAGAGAGAGAGACAAGGGAAGAAGAGTAGAACTTCGGATTTTTGAAGAAAAAGTGAACGAATTCAAGGTAAGAATTCATGGTTTTTAAGTGTTTATGACGGGTTTTATCCCGGTTATATGCATATGTGCTTATGTGTTGTGTATGTGCTCGGGTGTGTGTGTTTGGTGTTGTTTTTAGGTGTTTGAACTCATTGCAAGCGGGTAGAAAGGAAGAAACACCCAAGTTGGATCAGATGAGTTCTAGACCCTAGTTTTTACTTGTTTTCAAACATCTTTGGGGCTAAAAATGTATTTAAATGATTTTTACAATGTTTGAGTATGTATGCCCGTATGTATTGTGCATGATTGGATGTGATTCCTAAATGATTATAGGTTATTCATGTTTAGAATAGCCATATTAAGCCTAGAACAGATGGATTTGATAATTGGGTTGAAAACATACTGGAAACCTGTTGAACAGAAGGTCCATGCGCCTAGATAAGGCTCATGCGCCATAAAAATGCCTTAAAAAGATTTAAGTGTAATCCATGCGCCTAAATAGTAGCCATGCGCCTAAGATTACCTTATAAATGTTTAAGTACAGCCCATGCGCCTGAACAGTGGCCCATGCGCCTAGAAATGTTAGCCGAACGACTAAGTGTAGGGCCATGCCCCCCAATAGTGCCCATGCGCCCAAGTGGCTCATGCGCCTAAGTGTCCATGCGTCTGAATTACTCATGCGTCTAAGTGTTCATGCGCACAAATAGTGCTCATGCGCTGAATAGTTAATGCGCCTAAGTGAAAAATGCTTAAGTGTTGGTGATGCGCCTACATAGTGATGAAACGCCCGAACAGGGCTCATGCGCCCAAATAGTTTCCATGCGCCTAAGCACTTAAAAATTTTTGTAGAATTTTTCTGGGAGTCTGTGCTTTAGGGTTTTGACCGAGGTTGACTAAGGGCTTATTAATGATGGTGTTTCATACATGATATGATTACTTATGATTGTTCCTTATTATTGTTATTGCTATTATTATTATTACTTATAGTATGTGACTTTACGTGGTATGTTATTATCGTAACATAAGTATATCGTAATAATAAAGTGAAAGAGCAATAAAGAAAAGAAGAGGAACATTAATGAAAATGTTAACAAGTCTTGCAAGCTTACAGGAGGTACACGACCATGTTGTCGTTAGCTCAACTGTGATGCGGGTTAGCTACCCTATTATGCACACATGGTCAATCAATTGAGATTGGCAGGACCTTTGTAGCGTGCCCTGGGTTATTGGGTTGGCCTTGTACACAGTACACAAAACCCTTCGAGGGATACAGTTGCCCTTTCGAGGGATATAGTTGACCCTTTCGAGGGATACAGTTGACCCTTTCGAGGGATATAGATGGCCCATCACCCATTTTTCATCGCGTATATAGTTGGGGTATTGCTCACTAGTCCATACAGAAAGTAAAACATAAAGATAAAAGTTTATAAAACAGACAAGGCATACATTAAAGAGAACGAAAATTTGTTCATATAGTTAATGTGTGCTCGCATATACAGTACAGAGTTGTATTTTACAGAAAATTGTATATTCATATACAACATATAGAAAGTATTTATTACTTATAAACTAGAGCTCACTCAGCAACACTGACTTTTATACATTTTCAGTTGGCAGATAATTATTGTTGAGGATGGCACGAGGGTGAAGCTACTCGGCAGGGAAAGACTGACATCCATTCGTATTTTATGTCGCTGTTGTTTTGTAATGCAGGAAAACAATTCTTTTGTAAACTGTTAATGATGATGTATTGCTTAACAACAGTGCTTTAAATGAAATGAATGGTTTTTGCTAAATCATTTCCGCTGCTTAAAGTTTATATAATTATAATGTGTAGTGTTTTAACTGCTGTGAATGACCAACTGTGAGGTGCCTAGGAACAGGGCCTTACACGATGCCATATGGGTGATTGTTGACCGCTTGACAAAGAGTGATCACTTCCTACCGATCCGCGATACATATTCATCCGAGAGGTTGGCTGACCTGTTCATCAAGGAGATTGTAACTCGTCATGGTATGCTGGTGTCCATTGTGTCTGATCGTGACACCTGGTTTACGTCTAAATTCTGGAAGAAATTCCACGATGCTATGGGGACGAGGTTACATATTAGCACGACTTATCATCCCCAAACTGATGGTCAGTCAGAAAGGTCCATTCAGACATTGGAAGACATGCTTCGGGTATGTGTGATTGATTTTGGGGGAAGTTGGGATGACTACTTACCGTTAGCTGAATTCTCGTACAACAATAGCTATCATGCCAGCATTGGCATGCCACCATATGAGATGCTATACGGTAGGAGATGCAGAACATCCGTTTGTTGGGGTGATATTGGTCAGAAGGAGTTAGGAAGCATCGAGGTAATCGAGGCTACGACTGAGAAGCTCGAAAAGATCAAAGCCTTCATGAAGGCAGCTAAAGATAGGCAGAAGTCGTATGCTGATAGACGACGCAGACCGATCGAGTTCCAGTGGGTGACCGGGTTATGTTGAAGGTCTCACCTTGGAAGGGTATTATCCGATTCAGGAAGCGGGGCAAGTTGAGCCCAACATATATAGGCCCTTTCGGAATCATTGCTCGAGTAGGAGAGGTGGCCTATAGGTTGGAATTACCGGATGAGTTAAGTGGGATTCACCCGACATTCCATGTATCTCATCTAAGAAAGTGTTTAGTTGATGAAGACATTATTGTTCCACTGGAGGATATCGAAGTAGATGAAAGGCTCATTATGTGAAGCAACCAGTGGCAATCATCGATCATAAAAAGAAGAGGCTGAGAAATAAAGTGGTTCCTCTTGTGCGTGTACAGTGGAAGCACAAGAAGGGATCCGAGTCTACATGGGAGACTAAGGAGGAGATGAGGCAGCATTATCCTCATCTGTTCGAGGAATAACAGGTTTCGGGGATGAAACCTATATAAGGGGGGTGGACTTGTAACACCCGGTTATTTTTAAAAGACAAGATATGAGGAATAAAAAGAAAGAAAGGCATTAAGTCCAAGTGGAGGGACTAAAAGTGCCTAAAAGGACAAAACTTTGAAAAAGTTAGTGTAAAGGTGGGCATGGCCGCCCACCCTCACTTCACATCAACATTTCTTCGGTTTTAGAGAGAGAGAGCAGGGGAAAACTCTCGCCTTATAGAAGAAGAAGAAGAAGTGAACGAATTCAAGGTAAGAATTCATGGTTTTTATGTGTTTATGACGGGTTTTATCCCGGTTATGTGTTTATGTGCTTATGTGTTTGTGTATGTGCTCGGTGTGTGTGTTTGGTGTTGTTTTTTAGGTGTTTGAACTCGTTGCAAGCGGGTTAGAAAGGAAGAAATACCCAAGTTGCACCAGGTGAGTTCTAGACCCTGGTTTTTACTTGTTTGAAACTATCTTTGGGGCTGAAAATGTATTAAAATGATTTTCAAAGCTTATGTATGTTTACCCTGTGCATTGTGCATGTTGTATGTTGATTCTTGAATGCTTATAGGTTGTTCATGTTTAGAATAACCACATTAAGGGTTCAATGATTGGGTTGAAAACATACCGGATACATGTTACACAGAAGGTCCATGCGCCTAGATAAGGCTCATGCGCCTGAAAATGGCTTAGAAAGATTTAAGTGTAATCCATGCGCCTAAACAGTAGCCCATACGCCTAATATTACCTTAGAAATGTTTAAGTACAACTCATGCACCTGAATAGTGGTCCATGCGCCTAGAAATGTTAGTCGGACGACTAGTGTAGGGCCATGCGCCCCAATAGTGCCCATGCGCCCAAGTGGCTCATGCGCCTAAGTGTTCATGCGTCCGAATAACCCATGCGCCTAAGTGTTCATACGCACCAATAGTGCCCATTTGCCTGGATAGTTCATGCGCCTAAAGTGATAAATGATTAAGTGTTGGCTGATGCGCCTACATAGTGATGAAACGCCCGAACAGGGCTCATACCCCCAAATAGTTCCCATGCGCCTAAGCACTTAGAAAATTTCTACAAAATTTTCTAGGGGTTTGTGCTTTAGGGTTTTGACCAAGGTTGACTAGGGCTTGTTAATGATGATGTTTCATGCATGATATGATTACTTATGATTGTTCCTTATTATTGTTATTGCTATTATTATTATTACTTATAGTATGTGACTTTACGTGGTATGTTATTATCATAACGTAAAATATATCGTAATAATAAGTGAAAGAGCAATAAAGAAAAGAAGAGGAACATTAATGAAAATGTTAACAGGTCTTGCAAGCTTACAGGAGGTGCACGACCATGTTGTCGTTAGCTCAACTGTGCTGCGGGTTAGCTACCCTATTATGCACACAGGACCGATCAATTTAGATTGGCAGGACCATTTTAGCGTGCCCTAGTGATTGGGTTGGCCTTGTATACAGTACACAGAACCCTTTCGAGGGATATAGTTGACCCTTTTGAGGGATACAGTTGACCCTTTCGGGGGATATAGTTG